>OX382353.1:1237141-1252141 GCA_947507615.1 Hemithea aestivaria | reverse complement strand
TACGCCTACAGGCCAAAACTTAATCGAGCTAGACGCGAATGGCAGGCCTCGCGACGGGCGGGCGGCCCCACAGAAGAAAAACTTCATGGCGACCTTCGCTCCCTTCGCCAGGAGTATAAGGACGCCATGAAGCAGGCAGAAATCTCCTACTTCCGCAAAATCGCACTTTCCGGGAACGATGATCCGTGGGGCCTCGCCTATCGCGAGGCATGTGGGCGAGTCCGTCCGCCTTCCAACGTTCTTAATGGGATAAAACTTGCTGAGGGCTACTCCACATCTACTGGTGACGACACGATGGAGGGACTCCTTCGCTCCCTGATGCCTGACGACGACCCTAATCACGATACCGCCTATCACAGATCAGTCCGCGTGGCTGCCGCGTTCGCACCATCGGGTAGCGACTTAGCCCCCCCGTCTAAAGCAGCCGTTGCGAAAATTATAAAAACCCTACCGAACACCGCCCCAGGAGCGGACGGAATTTCGGCTGCATTAATTAAAAATGCCTGGACTACAACGGCAGACGAAATCCACTTAATGTTGACAAAATGTATCGTCGAGGGAGTTTTCCCTTCAATTTGGAAGGCCGGACGACTCATCGTGCTGCCAAAGAACAACGACAAGTCACCAAGTGACCCCAAAGCATACCGTCCCATTACCCTGCTGCCGACACTGGGTAAATTATTAGAGAGAGTAATAATTTCCTGCGCGCCCTGCCTGTATCGTAGTATTTCGTCTGCACAGCATGGATTTAAGGTTGGCTGTTCGACCACTACTGCCTTGAGCAGTATTAACAGCATCACGGTCTCCAGCTGTGCAAAGTACGTGCAGCTGATCCTGCTGGACATATCGGGCGCCTTCGACAATGCTTGGTGGCCCATGATTATCATGAAGGCGAAGCAGCTCGGAGCGTCGCCCAATTTGTACCGGATGCTCGTAAGCTATTTTTCGAACAGGTCGGTGACATTTTACGCGGGTAGTCAATCTCACACGAAGACCAGTACAATGGGATGCCCACAGGGATCAGTACTGGGGCCGACTTTATGGAATCTCCTGCTGAACGACCTCTTACAGTTGCCGAGGCCCGAGGGAGTGCACCTGATTGCGTACGCCGATGATGTGACCATATTGATCGAGGCGTCTTCGAGAGCGGAAATTGAGCGCAAGGCCGGCGTCATGTTAGATGACATCTCGGGGTGGGGAGCTCGGAATCGTCTGGGTTTCTCCTCCTCGAAGTCCCTAACAATGACCTACAAAGGCAAGTTTAAACGGGCGCCAATAATCAGGCTTGAGGGGGCCCCTATCAAATGTGTCGCTAAGGCAGTACTGCTCGGTGTGACTCTTGACGATGCCAGGTCCTACTTGCCGCATGCGGGTACTATTGGTGAGAAAGCCTCCAACTGCTTTGGCAAGATGTCGCGGATTTCTGCGACCAATTGGGGTGTAAAGTACCGGGCGTTGAGGGTGTTATACGCGGGGACCTACGTGGCGACAGTCACGTACGCTGCCGCAGTATGGTACACGAGCTCCTCTAACTTCGTGGTCAAAAGGACGTTGCTGCGTACGCAGAGACCGGCTCTGGTACTGCTAACGAAAGCTTACAGGTCATGCAGCACCGCAGCGCTTCCTGTGCTTGCGGGTGTTCTGCCGGCAGACCTGGAAGTTCTTCGAGCGGGGAGAATCGCCCAAGAGGGAATTCACCTTGCCCCGAGGGAGCGCAAGGAACTTAAGCGCGTCGTCCGCGAGTATGTCGTTGTCCTCTGGCAGGAACGCTGGGAAGCAAGCGAGGATGGCCGGGACCTTTACAGGTTTTTCCCCGATGTTGGGACACGAATGGCGGCCACTTGGGTCGAACCAGATCACGTCGTTTCGCAGATGTTGACAGGGCACGGCTGCTTTCGACAAAGGCTGCATAAACTCGGTTTAAGCGATAACGCAATATGCTCTTGCGGGGAAGCGGAGGAGTCGAGAGATCACGTGCTGTGGAGTTGTCCTCTGTACGACAAAGAACGATCAGAAATGTTGAGTTACATCACACGGTTAGAGATCGGGCCAATTTACTATGCAGATTTAATATGCTGTCCTCAGAATTTCAGGTCTTTCTGTAGGTTTTCACACGAGTGGCACCAGCGGCGGAAACAAGAAGAACGGCTACACCAGTAGCGAAGAGGATTGTGGCGCCGGGTTGCCGTTCAGTGACGTCCAGCCCTATTTAGGGGGTCGATAGATAGTAGTGCCAGCCCAGAATGGGATAGTGGCCGGGACTGAATGTAAACATTTGTAGGGGAAATGAAGCAACCGCGCAGTACGTTTTCGCCGTAAACAAAAAAGAGGCAAGTACTGCGCGGACCCCGCGATTCGGTCCGTACGCCTAACGGCAGGTAGGACCATGAGGAGGTGGAGGGTTTGTCCCTATCTACTTGATGATGCCCATGATTATCATGAAGGCGAAGCAGCTCGGAGCGTCGCCCAATTTGTACCGGATGCTCGTAAGCTATTTTTCGAACAGGTCGGTGACATTTTACGCGGGTAGTCAATCTCACACGAAGACCAGTACAATGGGATGCCCACAGGGATCAGTACTGGGGCCGACTTTATGGAATCTCCTGCTGAACGACCTCTTACAGTTGCCGAGGCCCGAGGGAGTGCACCTGATTGCGTACGCCGATGATGTGACCATATTGATCGAGGCGTCTTCGAGAGCGGAAATTGAGCGCAAGGCCGGCGTCATGTTAGATGACATCTCGGGGTGGGGAGCTCGGAATCGTCTGGGTTTCTCCTCCTCGAAGTCCCTAACAATGACCTACAAAGGCAAGTTTAAACGGGCGCCAATAATCAGGCTTGAGGGGGCCCCTATCAAATGTGTCGCTAAGGCAGTACTGCTCGGTGTGACTCTTGACGATGCCAGGTCCTACTTGCCGCATGCGGGTACTATTGGTGAGAAAGCCTCCAACTGCTTTGGCAAGATGTCGCGGATTTCTGCGACCAATTGGGGTGTAAAGTACCGGGCGTTGAGGGTGTTATACGCGGGGACCTACGTGGCGACAGTCACGTACGCTGCCGCAGTATGGTACACGAGCTCCTCTAACTTCGTGGTCAAAAGGACGTTGCTGCGTACGCAGAGACCGGCTCTGGTACTGCTAACGAAAGCTTACAGGTCATGCAGCACCGCAGCGCTTCCTGTGCTTGCGGGTGTTCTGCCGGCAGACCTGGAAGTTCTTCGAGCGGGGAGAATCGCCCAAGAGGGAATTCACCTTGCCCCGAGGGAGCGCAAGGAACTTAAGCGCGTAGTCCGCGAGTATGTCGTTGTCCTTTGGCAGGAACGCTGGGAAGCAAGCGAGGATGGCCGGGACCTTTACAGGTTTTTCCCCGATGTTGGGACACGAATGGCGGCCACTTGGGTCGAACCAGATCACGTCGTTTCGCAGATGTTGACAGGGCACGGCTGCTTTCGACAAAGGCTGCATAAACTCGGTTTAAGCGATAACGCAATATGCTCTTGCGGGGAAGCGGAGGAGTCGAGAGATCACGTGCTGTGGAGTTGTCCTCTGTACGACAAAGAACGATCAGAAATGTTGAGTTACATCACACGGTTAGAGATCGGGCCAATTTACTATGCAGATTTAATATGCTGTCCTCAGAATTTCAGGTCTTTCTGTAGGTTTTCACACGAGTGGCACCAGCGGCGGAAACAAGAAGAACGGCTACACCAGTAGCGAAGAGGATTGTGGCGCCGGGTTGCCGTTCAGTGACGTCCAGCCCTATTTAGGGGGTCGATAGATAGTAGTGCCAGCCCAGAATGGGATAGTGGCCGGGACTGAATGTAAACATTTGTAGGGGAAATGAAGCAACCGCGCAGTACGTTTTCGCCGTAAACAAAAAAGAGGCAAGTACTGCGCGGACCCCGCGATTCGGTCCGTACGCCTAACGGCAGGTAGGACCATGAGGAGGTGGAGGGTTTGTCCCTATCTACTATCTAGCGAAACCACAGCCAAGGGAACGGGCTTGGGAAAATCAGCGGGGAAAGAAGACCCTGTTGAGCTTGACTCTAGTCTGGCATTGTAAGGAGACATGAGAGGTGTAGCATAAGTGGGAGACCGTTCGCGGCCGTCGCTGAAAAACCACTACTTTCATTGTTTCATTACTTACTCGGTTGGGCGGAAGCGGTGTGCGGTCGATTATATCGGCACGCGCACGGTGTTTCGTTCCAAGCGTGCAGAGTGGTGACGTGGCGGCAACGCTCGTCACCGTACAACTCCCGCGTGATCCGGTTCGAGGACACTGCCAGGCGGGGAGTTTGACTGGGGCGGTACATCTGTCAAAGAATAACGCAGGTGTCCTAAGGCCAGCTCAGCGAGGACAGAAACCTCGCGTGGAGCAAAAGGGCAAAAGCTGGCTTGATCCAGATGTTCAGTACGCATAGGGACTGCGAAAGCGCGGCCTATCGATCCTTTAGTACTAAAGAGTTTTTAGCAAGAGGTGCCAGAAAAGTTACCACAGGGATAACTGGCTTGTGGCAGCCAAGCGTTCATAGCGACGTTGCTTTTTGATCCTTCGATGTCGGCTCTTCCTATCATTGCGAAGCAAAATTCGCCAAGCGTTGGATTGTTCACCCATCAAAAGGGAACGTGAGCTGGGTTTAGACCGTCGTGAGACAGGTTAGTTTTACCCTACTGATGGCTTGTCGTTGCGATAGTAATACTGCTCAGTACGAGAGGAACCGCAGTTTCGGACATTTGGTTCATGCACTCGGCCGAGCGGCCGGTGGTGCGAAGCTACCATCCGCGGGATTATGCCTGAACGCCTCTAAGGCCGAAGCCAGCCTAGCCGAATCCGGCAAGGATATGCTCACTGTGGAGCCCCGAGAGTCGGGAGGCTCTAAACGATGTGACTTTACTAGTCGCGCTTCGCTCCGCGAGGCGTGACGTCTGCGCCCATTCGGATCACGGAGATCGGTGCGGTCGGTTTAACGCGTGCGCCACGGCTCCGTCTGGTCCGGATCTACCTCAGTTCGATGTCGGGGCTCGGAATAGTCTGCAGACGACTTACGTTCCTGGCGGGGTGTTGTGCTCGGTAGAGCAGCGTCGTGCTGCGATCTGTTGAGACTCAGCCCTACGCCAGGTGATTCGTCCGAGGACGATGTGCGATTATTATTATACTACGTTATAATTTTATCTTTTTTCCAATTTTGTTTACGTGGCGGGGTTATTTTGTTAGATTTGGTTATTTCTTTTTATTTATTAAAAAAAAATAATTTTAATTTTTGTTCAAATTTTCTTTGCGTATCTTGTTTTTTTTTGTAGTAAGTTTGGATACTGTGTAAAACATACTGTGGTCTTTCAAATTTTTTCTTTGCACCGTCTGGTTTTTTCTCCATAGTTTGGAAATGTTAGCACTGTTTGATTTTATGTGTATAAACTCTATACACTGTCTTATTTTTGTACAAAATATCCTTACTTGGACAGGTTTTTTCTAATAAATGTTAGCTCTTTGGCTTTAGTGTCTTATTATTTTTGGTCTAATTTTTTTTTTTCATAAATTTTGGGTGTATTCGATATTTATAATCTGGATACGTGTAAAATATTCAGTATTTTCATATATTTTTTTCAGTACTTTATCAATTTTATCATAAATGTTGGCTCTAGTCTACTTATATTGTCTAAACTCGCGCAAAAATCTCAGCTTTTCATTTATTTTCTCGGTATTTTATCATAATTTTTCGCAAAAATTTCTCGTTTTTTTATGTTTTCTATTTTTTCTTTATTTTATGTAGATTTTTTCTTCTTAAATTGGTCGCTATATATCTCTATTCCCTATAATTTAGTCAAAAATCGTCGCTTCAATTTTTTGTTCGGCTTTATAAGCACTATACAGAGGGAAAGGTTTTTTTCACTTGCGCGGCTGGTTTTAGCTATAAAATTTTCATTTTCTTTTTCCGCAGTTTTTTTGGGTGGCGGGGGGGCCATGTGCACTAAATATGCGTATATTTTAGATGTAGGTTACATATTTAATTGAAAGATAGTAATTTAGTTGCATTTGCAGGATTAAGTACGGGCCGGCTGCGTGGTACGATGCTGCCTTCTCAACGCTTCGCACTCTACCTGAGCACACAACGCACACAATATCTACTGTTCACATGTCAAATGTAGGTATAAATATCATGTTAATATTATAAAGCTTGAAACAATACACAAACGCTAGTCATTCAACTAACTACTACGATGAAACAATACTCGAGCGACAAAACATAAGACAATCGCGCGCTCAATTTTGTTAGTTTCATCGCGCACAGTTAAGCTGTAAAAGACCTAACCAAGTATTGACGCACGCTGACAATATTTCACACATATCAACCACTACACGATTGTTGATGATGTCAATCTATGTTTTTTGTTATTTAAATATTATGTAAATGCAAAGAAATGTACTAAAATGGAAATATTACTATTTAATATTTCCATTTTTGTACATTTCTTCCAGGAAAGGCTTTCCTTTCAGATGTAATTTGAGTAGAGTCAAAATACGTTAGTGATATAATTATCACGTCGTTATAATAGTATTATATCGATTAACTAGCTAACTCTGCGAACTTTGTTCCGCTTTAGAGGCAATAAATGAGAAAATTGATGTCTAATTTATCTAATTATACTATAAATAATATTACAAAAGCGAAAGTTTGTGTGTGTGAGTGTGTGTATGTATGTATGTATGTATGTTTGTTACTTCTTCACGGTTAAATGGATGAACCGATTAACTTGAAATTTGTATGAAGATAGCTCAGACTCTGGAATAACACATAGGCTACTTTTTATTCTAATAAATGAAACAATTTCTGTAAAAATTGCAATAAATCAAAAAAATATGACAGTTCAGAAATTTGACAATTGTCATTTTGACGTATTCAATTTTCATATTTTTTGTTGAAAAATTTGACATACTCTATTTAAACATACAAATGTGTATATTTTGCATAGGGTGTGTAATTGTTAATTGTAGTTCGAGTTAGTTTCTCTCCCTGCAAGGTTGTCTGGAAGAGATCGCTTTAGCGATAAGACCGCCAATTGTTACACTTATGTCGTGATTTTGTGTTATAATAGTTTTAACTTTTCTGTATGTTTGTTGTGTTTCAATAATGAGTTTTCTATTCTATTCTATAGTGTTCAGCAAAGTATTGTCTAATCTCAACAAAGCATAATAATATTATTAAGCTATTTATTGTATCTTTAAGGTTTGCGATTTTTTTTTCGAAAGAACTTTGCAGCGGATAATACCGCAGTTATTAATAAAGTAATTTTATATTCTCTACAAAAAAATATTACTGGCTCAAATCCTGTAATAATTTTATTTTAAAGTGAAATTAGTAAGTAGCTCAAATCCCGTCATAATATAACAAGTCTAAATAACGAGCTGAAATACTGTTGAATAAATAAAAATAAAATAAATAATTGGAGTTTATACTCCAACAGAACAGGTTACCCTACTTACACTGTCAGAGATTGAAATTTCTATATATATATATATATATATATATATATATATATATATATAGAAAAAATATCATTGACAGCTGTCACATTTTTTTATTTTTTATTCATAAACAGATAATAATTAGCTACTTCAATAAGTTTCAGGAATGTTTACTTCGAGCCAGTCACTCGTGCTACACTGCGATTGGCTGCAGCCTGAATGAAGAAAGGAACGAGAGAACTGACAACCACAGAATTAATTAGTGCATGTGAGTAGTAATTATTTATTTTTTTATATTTTTGACATTTAAAACGATGCACCACCAAAAGTGGTGAGCAACAGTCCCATTTCTTTTTTTTTTTTATCTCATAAAAAAACTTTTCTACCCATTCGGTTTTTAATTTTTATGAAAAAAAATACTTGATAAAAAATAAAAAAAAAACATGTGCCAAACTTAAGAATATTATTGGCACAACGATTTTTTTAAATATCACCAAAAATTCCAAATCCCACTATTTATATATTATTTTATTTGCCATGTATGTGTGTATGTGTTTTTTTTCATCATCTCTTTATCGCAATAATTTCCCTGGCGCATTGTGATATGAGCTTGGTCACATTTTACTAATAATCTATGAGCGAAAAGCTTTCAAATGAGCCCAAACACGATATATTTAGTGCAATACAGTAATGTGGAATAATATAATCCCGTATTTATTATGAAACAGCCCCCGCCTACGCCGCCGCTGCTGGCGCTGCGCGCGCTACATAAATAAATAAACAAACAGCGCCCTCTACATAATTATAATATACTGTTTAATAGCAATGGCCCAACGCAATATGTTTATCTAAAGATATTATTAATTTAATAAATATTATAATAATTTATTAATAATCTCTCTAAATAAAAAATGTACCTTCCACTTGCATAGTACTTCACCGTCACCAATTTGTCATAAAGTTTTTTTTTTTTTTTTTTTTTAATTTAAAATTATAATAAATTATTTTTTGTCATTATTAAAAAAAAAAACATTTTTTTTAAAATTATTATTATTATTAATTTTTATTTAGCATTGTTATATTAATAACAAATTTACAATACTCATTACATTTAATTCATGTATTTTTGTTAACCCCCCCCCCCCCCCCCCCTTTTTTAAATTGCACTTTTCTCAGAACTGCACCGTGACGTCACCACGATCACAATTTACCTGAAATATATTCGCGCAGAGGATTCAAACGAGCCCAAACACGGTATATTTAGTGCATAACGTTAAATAGGTGTGACATAATCCCGTATTAATTGAAAAGTAGCCCCCGCCGCGACACGTACAAAAAATGCAAATAGCACGCGACCGCCCACTCGCTCGCCGCGTATTAATCATCATTCTAAAAATAAACACGTGGACGCTGATGCCACTTTATTATGTAAAATGCAATCATGACGTCGGGCTGAAATACGATATTTTGTTTTTTATTGAAAAATTACCCGGCACCCTGGACACCTTTTGTGTGTGTTTAAAGCATTTAGCTCACGGGTCCGTTGACAAATTTTCAGGTTGTTTTTTTTTTTTTTATAAATTATAATACTGTTTATGTCTAGAAGTGCATAATATTTTTATGCACTTAATTAACCCTTTCCCGAAATTTAACAAATGTTAACACTGCAATACTATATTATGCCATGAAAAAGTACAATTTTGATGGTTTTTTTTTTTTTTGCCTTTTTAATTAATGCATTGATTTGTCCTATTTTAATTAATGCATTGATTTAAAACCCTCTCCTTTTTGATAAGAATTGGTGGTGCATCGGTAATTAAATATGATTATTTAATTCATTGTTTATGCATTTATTACAAAATTTGATTGTATTTTGTACTGTTTAAGAAGTTATTAGGTGTGTTATTGTTTTTATCTATTAATTAACGTATTATTTAGGGAATTTTGGTGTATTTAACCCTCTAATAGCCATGCATTTGGGGTCTGTTTTGTTTTTGCGATTTTTCGTTTGTTTTTGTTGTTTTTATTGATTTATTGATTAGCTAATTGACTAATTAGACCCCCATCACCCCCGCAATAGGGTTGGCACTCCTGTAAAGGGTGGTTTTGATGGAAAAAAGTGAAAAAATGAAAGTTTTTGGTCATTTTTTCAGTGTTTTTGCTGGTTTTTTGTATTGTTTCGTGATTTATACGATGTAGAGCTGCCTCTGAGCCATGTAGAGACCACCGCCGGCGAGTTTAACTCGTATAAATTTTGGACAGCGACAAATTCCGTCTGAGTTCACTCGTTTTTAAGGCGAAATTCAACGTTAAACAGCCGCTGTTTGGCGTGGAAATCGACTCTACAACGATGCGAGCTCAGCAGTTGGGCAAAATTCACAAGGGCGTGCGACGTATTTCGATGTCTAAACACTGTATTTATGTGTTTTGTGTAGCTGGCAGTCGTGTTTCGGCCGTTTCAGGGTTAAAAATATTAATATTTTGACTGTAAACGTAAGCGAAACGCGCGCAAAGTGGCGTACACACAACAGTGCGATGAAGCAAATGTAGAGTACAGTTGAATGTTATGTGTGTTAACGTGTTTTTAACTTTGTTTAATAATGTGTGTGACCACATAACAAGAATAAACCAAGTAGTTTATTGACAACTCGTAAACGTAGCGCGCGCCTTGCTGTGACTCCGTGTTGGTCGATGGATTGGTGCCTTGTCGTTTAACGACGACCCATTGCACAGTCTCACATCGACCAACAAGGGTCCTATTCAGACAATTCTCACACAATAGTGATGCGATTTCGACGATAAGGACCCGATCACTGTTACCGTGTATCGTATTTGATATTATCAAAGTCGGTCCACACCCGTGCTCTAGCTAGCGCGCGGTGGGATGCGCAGATACATGGTTTTTGACTCTCGAAATTCCGGGCGGAATCGCGAGAGTTTTACCGAACAACGAGCCTATCATAAACAACGTGAATAACACACGTGTCTTGGTGGCGAACGTTCAATGTGGGATTTTTAACAATCTTCCCCTGGAAAAAACTATAAACAACAAACTCACATTCTTGTGTCAGTGGGTTGTTTTAGTTTCTATACACACAAAAAAATCGCTAAAGTCACCGTCTGTCGACAACGCTCTCTAATAAACGTTGTCGTCGGCGTACGTGCGCTTATAGATTTCTTGTAATATAGAAATTTAAAACACACAACACACTGTGCAAGCTCCCTGGTTGATCCTGCCAGTAGTTATATGCTTGTCTCAAAGATTAAGCCATGCATGTCTCAGTGCAAGCCGTATTAAGGCGATACCGCGAATGGCTCAATATATCAGTTTTGGTTCCTTAGATCTTACTCAGTTACTTGGATAACTGTGGTAATTCTAGAGCTAATACATGCAATTAGAACTCTGACCAGTGATGGGACGAGTGCTTTTATTAGATCAAAACCAATCGACGGAGGGCCTCGCGTCCGATGTCGTTACTTTTGATGAATCTGGATAACTTTTGCCGATCGCACGGTCTCGTACCGGCGACGTATCTTTCAAATGTCTGCCTTATCAACTTTCGATGGTAGTTTCTGCGACTACCATGGTTGTCACGGGTAACGGGGAATCAGGGTTCGATTCCGGAGAGGGAGCCTGAGAAACGGCTACCACATCCAAGGAAGGCAGCAGGCGCGCAAATTACCCACTCCCGGCACGGGGAGGTAGTGACGAAAAATAACGATACGGGACTCTTACGAGGCCTCGTAATCGGAATGAGTACACTTTAAATATTTTAACGAGGAACAATTGGAGGGCAAGTCTGGTGCCAGCAGCCGCGGTAATTCCAGCTCCAATAGCGTATACTAAAATTGTTGCGGTTAAAAAGCTCGTAGTTGCATTTGTGCGCCGCGCTGTCGGTGCACCGCATCCGCGGTGATACTGACACGTTTGCGGAGCATATCGTCGGTGAGCCGGCGGTAACACGCCGGTTCAATATCAAAATCCTATCGCGGTGCTCTTCAGTGAGTGTCGAGGTGGGCCGACAATTTTACTTTGAACAAATTAGAGTGCTCAAAGCGGGCTCAAAATGCTGCTTGAATATTTCGTGCATGGAATAATAGAATATGATCTCGGTTCTATTTTGTTGGTTTTCAGAACTCCGAGGTAATGATTAATAGGGATAACTGGGGGCATTCGTATTGCGACGTTAGAGGTGAAATTCTTGGATCGTCGCAAGACGAACATCAGCGAAAGCATTTGCCAAAGGTGTTTTCATCAATCAAGAACGAAAGTTAGAGGTTCGAAGGCGATTAGATACCGCCCTAGTTCTAACCGTAAATATGTCATCTAGCGATCCGCCGACGTTACTACAATGGCTCGGCGGGCAGCTTCCGGGAAACCAAAGATTTTGGACTCCGGGGGGAGTATGGTTGCAAAGCTGAAACTTAAAGGAATTGACGGAAGGGCACCACCAGGAGTGGAGCCTGCGGCTTAATTTGACTCAACACGGGAAATCTCACCAGGCCCGGACACCGGAAGGATTGACAGATTAACAGCTCTTTCTTGATTCGGTGGGTGGTGGTGCATGGCCGTTCTTAGTTGGTGGAGCGATTTGTCTGGTTAATTCCGGTAACGAACGAGACTCTAGCCTGCTAAATAGGCGTCGTCATTTCGGTGTGTGTGATTTCGGTCGCGCAACTCACTGGCGACGTATTAAAATTCTTCTTAGAGGGACCGGCGGCTTCGAGCCGCACGAGATTGAGCAATAACAGGTCTGTGATGCCCTTAGATGTCCTGGGCCGCACGCGCGCTACACTGAAGGAATCAACATGTTCTCCCTGGCCTAGAGGCCCGGGCAACCCGTTGAAACTCCTTCGTGCTGGGGATTGGGGTTTGCAATTATCCCCCATAAACGAGGAATTCCTAGTAAGCGCGAGTCATAAGCTCGCGTTGATTACGTCCCTGCCCTTTGTACACACCGCCCGTCGCTACTACCGATTGAATGATTTAGTGAGGTCTTCGGACTGACACGCGGTGGCTTCACGGCCGTCGGCGTCGCTGGGAAGTTGACCAAACTTGATCATTTAGAGGAAGTAAAAGTCGTAACAAGGTTTCCGTAGGGGAACCTGCGGAAGGATCATTAACGTATTTGATTATAATTTTGTTTTTAATTATAATCCAAATCCAAAGTTAATCATCACATTCCAAGAATGAGATGGATATATGCGCGTGCGTGTGTCTCCACTCGTTTGCGTCGCGTTTGGCAGCACTATAATATGACGAATGGAAATCCACATTCTGAATATTGTGTCTAGCGTGTTCGTTAATTTGTCATCCATGGTTTAGAATGAGGTATTATCGTTCTAAGATATTTTTTTTTTTTTTTTTTATCCAGAGTAATATTTTTTTACACAAAAAAACTATTACCCTGGACGGTGGATCACTTGGCTCGCGGGTCGATGAAGAACGCAGTTAACTGCGCGTCATAGTGTGAACTGCAGGACACATTTGAACATCGACATTTCGAACGCACATTGCGGTCCATGGAGACACATCCAGGACCACTCCTGTCTGAGGGCCGGCTGCATAATAACAAAACCACACTGCGTGTAAACGCATTTGGCGTCTCTAAAGGTTAGTGTATCTTGTGTATGCTTTATATCTTTGGTACGTTTAAAAATAATCAAAAAAACTGCACTCGTACAATTAAACTTGATACAGTGTGGTGACGATTTGTAAAAAGGGTTGTCATCACTAGTGTATTTTGTTTTACGTGTACATGTGTGTCGAGTAGGCGGACTCGACGTCCGAAGGGCGTTGTGACGCCGTGTGAATTGTTTTTCTGAACAGTTTACGCGACGTTACTGCGCCGACGGATATCGTGTCTGCCTCCATTTATAACGTTGGCCTCAGATCAGGGAGGATTACCCGCCGAATTTAAGCATATTAGTAAGCGGAGGAAAAGAAACTAACCAGGATTTCCTTAGTAGCGGCGAGCGAACAGGAATAAGCCCAGCACTGAATCCCGCCGTTGTTTCGGCGGCGGGAGATGTGGTGTTCGGGAGGTTCCGCTTTCTCGTCGTTGTCTTCTCCTGTCCAAGTTCGTCTTGAACGGGGCCGTTTTCCCGTAGAGGGTGCCAGGCCCGTAGCGACGGAGGACGGCGGCGAGAGGGACTCTCCTCAGAGTCGGGTTGCTTGAGAGTGCAGCCCTAAGTGGGTGGTAAACTCCATCTAAGGCTAAATACTACCGCGAGACCGATAGCGAACAAGTACCGTGAGGGAAAGTTGAAAAGAACTTTGAAGAGAGAGTTCAACAGTACGTGAAACCGTCCAGGGGTAAACCTGCGAAACTCGAATGAACGAACGGAGAGATTCATCGTCATTCCGCGGCGCACGTGCGTTGATTCGATGTCCTCGGCCTCGGTCGGCGGGCACGTGTCGCGCACGTAGCGTCCGTGGACGGCGTGCACTTCTCTCTTAGTAATACATCGCGACCCGTTCGATGTCGGTCTAAGTGCCCTCCGGGAGTCTTCGCTTCCTTGTGTTGTGTAGACCGCGAGGTGTCACCGACCGGCCGTCGGACGGTAGTTTTCACGAAACGCGCACGCGCTCGTCGCGTCCGGCCCGACGCAAGGCAACGTCGTATCCCCCCTCCTGCCCGAGTGCGGAAGGGGGTGCGGCGCGCCTGTCGTCGCAGCCGTGCTGTCTCGGACTGTGCGCGTCTCTGTCTGCGATGATTCCGTTTCGGGCACTCGCAGGACCCGTCTTGAAACACGGACCAAGGAGTCTAGCATGTGTGCGAGTCATTGAGATCTCGTAAACTGAAAGGCGCAACGAAAGTGAAGGTGGTCGCTCGTCGACCGCTCAGGGAGGATGGCGTACGGATCTCGATCCCTCGCTCGCACTCCCGAGGCGTCTCGTTTCCAATCTGCGAATGCAGGCGCGCTCTGAGCACAGATGCTGGGACCCGAAAGATGGTGAACTATGCCTGGTCAGGTCGAAGTCAGGGGAAACCCTGATGGAGGACCGTAGCGATTCTGACGTGCAAATCGATCGTCGGAACTGGGTATAGGGGCGAAAGACTAATCGAACCATCTAGTAGCTGGTTCCGTCCGAAGTTTCCCTCAGGATAGCTGGCGTCGAATTGAACAGTCTCATCCGGTAAAGCGAATGATTAGAGGCATTGGGGCCGAAACGACTTCAACCTATTCTCAAACTTTAAATGGGTGAGAACTCCGGCTTACTCGAATGATGAAGCCGGAGATCTGATGACGGTGCCAAGTGGGCCAATTTTGGTAAGCAGAACTGGCGCTGTGGGATGAACCAAACGTAGTGTTAAGGCGCCTAAAAAACGCTCATGGGACACCATGAAAGGCGTTGGTCGCTCATGACAGCAGGACGGTGGCCATGGAAGTCGGAATCCGCTAAGGAGTGTGCAACGACTCACCTGCCGAAGCAACCAGCCCTGAAAATGGATGGCGCTGAAGCGTTTTGCCTATACACTACCGTTACAGGCATGTGCGATATTCATTCATTTGACATATCATTAAGCCGTA
>OX382353.1:1212141-1234641 GCA_947507615.1 Hemithea aestivaria | reverse complement strand
GAGTTCTCACCCATTTAAAGTTTGAGAATAGGTTGAAGTCGTTTCGGCCCCAATGCCTCTAATCATTCGCTTTACCGGATGAGACTGTTCAATTCGACGCCAGCTATCCTGAGGGAAACTTCGGACGGAACCAGCTACTAGATGGTTCGATTAGTCTTTCGCCCCTATACCCAGTTCCGACGATCGATTTGCACGTCAGAATCGCTACGGTCCTCCATCAGGGTTTCCCCTGACTTCGACCTGACCAGGCATAGTTCACCATCTTTCGGGTCCCAGCATCTGTGCTCAGAGCGCGCCTGCATTCGCAGATTGGAAACGAGACGCCTCGGGAGTGCGAGCGAGGGATCGAGATCCGTACGCCATCCTCCCTGAGCGGTCGACGAGCGACCACCTTCACTTTCGTTGCGCCTTTCAGTTTACGAGATCTCAATGACTCGCACACATGCTAGACTCCTTGGTCCGTGTTTCAAGACGGGTCCTGCGAGTGCCCGAAACGGAATCATCGCAGACAGAGACGCGCACAGTCCGAGACAGCACGGCTGCGACGACAGGCGCGCCGCACCCCCTTCCGCACTCGGGCAGGAGGGGGGATACGACGTTGCCTTGCGTCGGGCCGGACGCGACGAGCGCGTGCGCGTTTCGTGAAAACTACCGTCCGACGGCCGGTCGGTGACACCTCGCGGTCTACACAACACAAGGAAGCGAAGACTCCCGGAGGGCACTTAGACCGACATCGAACGGGTCGCGATGTATTACTAAGAGAGAAGTGCACGCCGTCCACGGACGCTACGTGCGCGACACGTGCCCGCCGACCGAGGCCGAGGACATCGAATCAACGCACGTGCGCCGCGGAATGACGATGAATCTCTCCGTTCGTTCATTCGAGTTTCGCAGGTTTACCCCTGGACGGTTTCACGTACTGTTGAACTCTCTCTTCAAAGTTCTTTTCAACTTTCCCTCACGGTACTTGTTCGCTATCGGTCTCGCGGTAGTATTTAGCCTTAGATGGAGTTTACCACCCACTTAGGGCTGCACTCTCAAGCAACCCGACTCTGAGGAGAGTCCCTCTCGCCGCCGTCCTCCGTCGCTACGGGCCTGGCACCCTCTACGGGAAAACGGCCCCGTTCAAGACGAACTTGGAAATAAAAATTAATAATAATAATAATTTTAAAAAAAATGTTTTTTTTTTTAATAATGACAAAAAATAATTTATTATAATTTTAAATTAAAAAAAAAAAAAAAAAAACTTTATGACAAATTGGTGACGGTGAAGTACTATGCAAGTGGAAGGTACATTTTTTATTTAGAGAGATTATTAATAAATTATTATAATATTTATTAAATTAATAATATCTTTAGATAAACATATTGCGTTGGGCCATTGCTATTAAACAGTATATTATAATTATGTAGAGGGCGCTGTTTGTTTATTTATTTATGTAGCGCGCGCAGCGCCAGCAGCGGCGGCGTAGGCGGGGGCTGTTTCATAATAAATACGGGATTATATTATTCCACATTACTGTATTGCACTAAATATATCGTGTTTGGGCTCATTTGAAAGCTTTTCGCTCATAGATTATTAGTAAAATGTGACCAAGCTCATATCACAATGCGCCAGGGAAATTATTGCGATAAAGAGATGATGAAAAAAAACACATACACACATACATGGCAAATAAAATAATATATAAATAGTGGGATTTGGAATTTTTGGTGATATTTAAAAAAATCGTTGTGCCAATAATATTCTTAAGTTTGGCACATGTTTTTTTTTTATTTTTTATCAAGTATTTTTTTTCATAAAAATTAAAAACCGAATGGGTAGAAAAGTTTTTTTATGAGATAAAAAAAAAAAAGAAATGGGACTGTTGCTCACCACTTTTGGTGGTGCATCGTTTTAAATGTCAAAAATATAAAAAAATAAATAATTACTACTCACATGCACTAATTAATTCTGTGGTTGTCAGTTCTCTCGTTCCTTTCTTCATTCAGGCTGCAGCCAATCGCAGTGTAGCACGAGTGACTGGCTCGAAGTAAACATTCCTGAAACTTATTGAAGTAGCTAATTATTATCTGTTTATGAATAAAAAATAAAAAAATGTGACAGCTGTCAATGATATTTTTTCTATATATATATATATATATATATATATATATATATATATATATATATATATATATATATATATATATATATATATATAGAAATTTCAATCTCTGACAGTGTAAGTAGGGTAACCTGTTCTGTTGGAGTATAAACTCCAATTATTTATTTTATTTTTATTTATTCAACAGTATTTCAGCTCGTTATTTAGACTTGTTATATTATGACGGGATTTGAGCTACTTACTAATTTCACTTTAAAATAAAATTATTACAGGATTTGAGCCAGTAATATTTTTTTGTAGAGAATATAAAATTACTTTATTAATAACTGCGGTATTATCCGCTGCAAAGTTCTTTCGAAAAAAAAATCGCAAACCTTAAAGATACAATAAATAGCTTAATAATATTATTATGCTTTGTTGAGATTAGACAATACTTTGCTGAACACTATAGAATAGAATAGAAAACTCATTATTGAAACACAACAAACATACAGAAAAGTTAAAACTATTATAACACAAAATCACGACATAAGTGTAACAATTGGCGGTCTTATCGCTAAAAGCGATCTCTTCCAGACAACCTTGCAGGGAGAGAAACTAACTCGAACTACAATTAACAATTACACACCCTATGCAAAATATACACATTTGTATGTTTAAATAGAGTATGTCAAATTTTTCAACAAAAAATATGAAAATTGAATACGTCAAAATGACAATTAATTGTCAAATTTCTGAACTGTCATATTTTTTTGATTTATTGCAATTTTTACAGAAATTGTTTCATTTATTAGAATAAAAAGTAGCCTATGTGTTATTCCAGAGTCTGAGCTATCTTCATACAAATTTCAAGTTAATCGGTTCATCCATTTAACCGTGAAGAAGTAACAAACATACATACATACATACATACACACACTCACACACACAAACTTTCGCTTTTGTAATATTATTTATAGTATAATTAGATAAATTAGACATCAATTTTCTCATTTATTGCCTCTAAAGCGGAACAAAGTTCGCAGAGTTAGCTAGTTAATCGATATAATACTATTATAACGACGTGATAATTATATCACTAACGTATTTTGACTCTACTCAAATTACATCTGAAAGGAAAGCCTTTCCTGGAAGAAATGTACAAAAATGGAAATATTAAATAGTAATATTTCCATTTTAGTACATTTCTTTGCATTTACATAATATTTAAATAACAAAAAACATAGATTGACATCATCAACAATCGTGTAGTGGTTGATATGTGTGAAATATTGTCAGCGTGCGTCAATACTTGGTTAGGTCTTTTACAGCTTAACTGTGCGCGATGAAACTAACAAAATTGAGCGCGCGATTGTCTTATGTTTTGTCGCTCGAGTATTGTTTCATCGTAGTAGTTAGTTGAATGACTAGCGTTTGTGTATTGTTTCAAGCTTTATAATATTAACATGATATTTATACCTACATTTGACATGTGAACAGTAGATATTGTGTGCGTTGTGTGCTCAGGTAGAGTGCGAAGCGTTGAGAAGGCAGCATCGTACCACGCAGCCGGCCCGTACTTAATCCTGCAAATGCAACTAAATTACTATCTTTCAATTAAATATGTAACCTACATCTAAAATATACGCATATTTAGTGCACATGGCCCCCCCGCCACCCAAAAAAACTGCGGAAAAAGAAAATGAAAATTTTATAGCTAAAACCAGCCGCGCAAGTGAAAAAAACCGAAGCGACGATTTTTGACTAAATTATAGGGAATAGAGATATATAGCGACCAATTTAAGAAGAAAAAATCTACATAAAATAAAGAAAAAATAGAAAACATAAAAAAACGAGAAATTTTTGCGAAAAATTATGATAAAATACCGAGAAAATAAATGAAAAGCTGAGATTTTTGCGCGAGTTTAGACAATATAAGTAGACTAGAGCCAACATTTATGATAAAATTGATAAAGTACTGAAAAAAATATATGAAAATACTGAATATTTTACACGTATCCAGATTATAAATATCGAATACACCCAAAATTTATGAAAAAAAAAAATTAGACCAAAAATAATAAGACACTAAAGCCAAAGAGCTAACATTTATTAGAAAAAACCTGTCCAAGTAAGGATATTTTGTACAAAAATAAGACAGTGTATAGAGTTTATACACATAAAATCAAACAGTGCTAACATTTCCAAACTATGGAGAAAAAACCAGACGGTGCAAAGAAAAAATTTGAAAGACCACAGTATGTTTTACACAGTATCCAAACTTACTACAAAAAAAACCAAGATACGCAAAGAAAATTTGAACAAAAATTAAAATTATTTTTTTTTAATAAATAAAAAGAAATAACCAAATCTAACAAAATAACCCCGCCACGTAAACAAAATTGGAAAAAAGATAAAATTATAACGTAGTATAATAATAATCGCACATCGTCCTCGGACGAATCACCTGGCGTAGGGCTGAGTCTCAACAGATCGCAGCACGACGCTGCTCTACCGAGCACAACACCCCGCCAGGAACGTAAGTCGTCTGCAGACTATTCCGAGCCCCGACATCGAACTGAGGTAGATCCGGACCAGACGGAGCCGTGGCGCACGCGTTAAACCGACCGCACCGATCTCCGTGATCCGAATGGGCGCAGACGTCACGCCTCGCGGAGCGAAGCGCGACTAGTAAAGTCACATCGTTTAGAGCCTCCCGACTCTCGGGGCTCCACAGTGAGCATATCCTTGCCGGATTCGGCTAGGCTGGCTTCGGCCTTAGAGGCGTTCAGGCATAATCCCGCGGATGGTAGCTTCGCACCACCGGCCGCTCGGCCGAGTGCATGAACCAAATGTCCGAAACTGCGGTTCCTCTCGTACTGAGCAGTATTACTATCGCAACGACAAGCCATCAGTAGGGTAAAACTAACCTGTCTCACGACGGTCTAAACCCAGCTCACGTTCCCTTTTGATGGGTGAACAATCCAACGCTTGGCGAATTTTGCTTCGCAATGATAGGAAGAGCCGACATCGAAGGATCAAAAAGCAACGTCGCTATGAACGCTTGGCTGCCACAAGCCAGTTATCCCTGTGGTAACTTTTCTGGCACCTCTTGCTAAAAACTCTTTAGTACTAAAGGATCGATAGGCCGCGCTTTCGCAGTCCCTATGCGTACTGAACATCTGGATCAAGCCAGCTTTTGCCCTTTTGCTCCACGCGAGGTTTCTGTCCTCGCTGAGCTGGCCTTAGGACACCTGCGTTATTCTTTGACAGATGTACCGCCCCAGTCAAACTCCCCGCCTGGCAGTGTCCTCGAACCGGATCACGCGGGAGTTGTACGGTGACGAGCGTTGCCGCCACGTCACCACTCTGCACGCTTGGAACGAAACACCGTGCGCGTGCCGATATAATCGACCGCACACCGCTTCCGCCCAACCGAGTAAGTAATGAAACAATGAAAGTAGTGGTTTTTCAGCGACGGCCGCGAACGGTCTCCCACTTATGCTACACCTCTCATGTCTCCTTACAATGCCAGACTAGAGTCAAGCTCAACAGGGTCTTCTTTCCCCGCTGATTTTCCCAAGCCCGTTCCCTTGGCTGTGGTTTCGCTAGATAGTAGATAGGGACAATACCCTCCACCTTCCCATGGTCCTGCCTGCCTTGCGGCGTACGGACCGAATCGCGGGGTCCTACGCGGCACTCGCCTCTGGCCCAAAGGGGTTTAGGCTAAACGCACCGCGCGGTCTTCATACCCCTACAAATATTTTCTTTAATGTCCCAGCCACTTTCCCTTTCTGGGCTGGCTGTCTATCTACTTAGCGACGCCCCCTAAATAGGGCTCAACACCACTTGACGGTACTCGGCGTCGCTTTCCTCGTCCTCTTCGTGCGTCGCTGCTAGTCGTCGTCCATCTGACACTCTACTACTCGCTACTCGTCCATCTGACACTCTACTATCGGCTACTCGGCGTCCGATCGTCTCGGCGGTCAGACGGTTACTGAGTGCGCTCCGCGTTTTTAATTGTATTTAAATAGTTTTTCTTGCTTTTCTTTAGTTTTTCTTTTATTTTTCGTTTATTTAGTGTATTCTATACTTATATTGGTTATTGTCTTTATCAATTTGTGCGTATTTTGTGATTTATTGAGTGTTTTGTGTTCAAGATAACCTCGGGGGCGTTAACTCGCTAAACTCGAGGTTTTCAGGTGAGTGACTAGTCAATAATCAGTGCCTAGACGTTAAGTATCGGGTCCCGGTCCTTTATCCGCGGTTAGTGCTTTAATTCGTCGAATTGAGACCTAACCGCGTGGTTTAGAGGTTGGAACCGCGTGCTCGACCGTCGAAACACGTGGTTATTGACACTGACAGGCGACGTTAGTGACATCTGACATCTGACAGTTCGACGTTTTGACTTTGACAACTGTACTGTCTTGACAGGTGACATTGACAATTTACTTTTTCTTTTATTTTACTGGTGTATAAACATCGATCCATTTGCCAGTGGTGTTGCCTTTAATTAAAATATTTGTTTTATTTTGTATATTTTATTGCTGTACCGTGTATACTTGTGTTGGGCGTTGTATAGCGCCCAATGGCGGACGACGATGAGGCCGCGCGGCGGCGGCATACGGACCTTCTGCTCGCTGAGCGCGAGCAGAAGGAACGTGAACTGGAGGCCCTCGAGTCGCTTTTAGATGAGGAGGTGGACCCTTTGACGCCGCGATTTTCTTTGCGGCGTACCCCGCCCCTCATGCCGTCCAATATGGAGACTACTCCACCGTCCGCGTTCGCGCCCCCCCAACCGAGCGGGGCGAATAAGCGCTTACTGACCTCCCCGGAAGAGGTGCAGGAAGCTGTCAGAAGGAGGACCGCTGGAGTCAAGGGACCGTCGGTCCCTCCGATTGGCGGTCTCTTGACTACTGCCCCCCCGCGCCCCTCGACCTGTTCGCGACCACGCCCCTACGCCGCCCCCACCACGTGCCGCCCCTCTCGCTGTCGCCCCCCCTGCCCCTCTGGCTGTCGCCCCCCCTGCTGTCGTCCCTTCTGCTGTCGCCCCCCTCGCTGCGGCCTCGTCGCCTTCGGTGGCCCCTCCCCCGGTTCTCGAGTCTACGCCATCCCCGAAAATATATAAGGCGGCGATAATTGATGCGATTCATGCGTCCGTACGGGGCATCGGGGTTGTGGCCAATGCCACTAACAAACTTAATATAGGTGACAAAACTACCATCGCTGCCCATGGTCAGGACATCCTGGCCATGGTTGGCCAACTCATTGTAAGGGTAGCGGACCTGGAACTGGAATTAAGCGCGGTGAAATTAGCTGCATCCGAGTCAATGCGCGCCGCGGCGGCGCTTCCTCCAGGTTCCACGTCCGCCCCCCTCGCGACGGCACCTGCCCCTCCCACGGCCCCATATTCAAACGCGCTGAAAATGCCGAAGGGCAGGCCTCCTATAGAGGTCAAACCACAAGGCCCAGTAACAGTTTTTTATCCGGCCGACGATAAGGCAGTAACCAACGCGGACGAAACCAAAAGAATACTCCAGGAGACAGTTAAACCTGCAGAAGCGGGAATAAAGGTTACAGCAGTCCGTAGAGTCGGTAACTCGGGCGTCGCCGTTAGGACGGCGACCGAGGAGTCGGCAAAACGTCTAAGGGAGGCCGCCCCCCCGGGTTTGCGCGTTGCAGTTCCGAGGACGCGCTCCCCGCGTGTTGCTTTAAGGTACATTAGGGCACAAATAACCGGCGACCAACTATTAAGCGAACTGCACCGCGTAAACCTCGCCGACGACCCGGAGTGGCCTCTTGCACGTTTCAAGGAGGAATGCAAGCTTGCCGTTATCAAGCAGTTAGGTCCCAAGTACCTAGTGGTACTGGATTGCTCAGCATCCATGCGGGACAAGCTCATTAAACTCGGTCGTGTTTATATAGGTTGGGATGAGGCAGAAATCTGTGACCACGTGCGGTCCATTTGTTGCTCGAAGTGTCAGTTGTACGGCCATCCCGAGCGGTATTGTAGGTCAACGGAAGTAGTATGTGGCGCCTGCGGTGAGAATGGGCACCGCAACACGGAATGCGCGTCACAGGTAAAGTGCTGCGCTACTTGCAAACGATTTAAGCGTCCGGATGCGCAAGACCATCTAACCGCGTCAGTAAACTGCCCGGCGCGTATTAATGCTGACCAGCAAGAAGCGGCCAAGACCCTGTACAACTAATATGGATCTGCACATCGGTCAGATCAATCTTCAAGGGTCCGAGTCAGCAACGAACGAGGCCTTCGTAGTAGCATCATCCTTCAAGCTAGATGTGGTATTGGTCCAGGAGCAATATAATGGGCGGCCTGGAGTAACACAATGCGGCGTAAACCCCAAAGCTGGTATTATTGTTGTTAACAGCGATGTCGCAGTCACGATCCTCCACCATCTGAGCAACGAGCACTGCCTCGTTGCTCACTTAGTACGCGGCGGGGTAAGCCTCCATTTGGTCTCGGCCTACTTCCAGTACAGCCACGATATCGGTCGCCACATAGAGCACCTCGAAAGTGTAATGCGTTGTTTGTCCGGCAAGCCGGTTCTCATTGGAGTCGACAGCAACGCACACTCTCCTATGTGGCACTGCGGTATCAGGCAGTACACTGGTCGTGGGCCGGACACGGAGTACAGGCGTACCCAAATGGAAGGCTTCATCATGAGCAGGAATTTGTTACTCCACAATGCTCCTGGCCAACCACCAACATTTAGCGGACCAAACGGAGAGTCCAATGTAGACCTCACTATAACGACCAGGGGAGTGCCGGTCTCTGACTGGCAGGTGCACCCAGGTGCAAGTATCAGTGATCACCAGCTGATCACATTCAGGTTGACATACGGACGGACATACATCAACTCCTCTCAACCGATGGCTTCTCCTTTGTTGCTGCCGCCCTTTAGAACGCGTAGGGTGAGCTGGGCAAACTTTTGTTCAACTCTTCATGCTCGTATGGAGCATCTGCACCCCAGTCTTTCCGCCAGCAAATACTGCGAGAGGTACTCGGAGATCCTCACAAGGACAGCGCAGGAACAACTAGGTCGTGTTGGCAGGAACGCGGAGGGTAGGTTTGAGTGGTGGTCTCCCCAACTGGACGCCTACAGGCCAAAGTTAAATAAAGCGAGACGCGAGTGGCAGGCTTCGCGACGGGCGGGTGGTCCCACGGAGGAAAGGCTCCATGGCGTCCTTCGCACCCTTCGCGGGGAGTACAAGGACGCCATGCAGCAGGCGGAAGTAGCGTATTATCGCAAAATTGCGGAATCCGGAAATGATGACCCGTGGGGACTTGCTTATCGCGAGGCGTGCGGACGCTCGCGCCCTCCAGCGAACGTTTTAAATGGGGTCAAACTCGCAGAAGGCTACTCTGAGAGCACTGGGGACACCATGACTGGCCTGCTCTCCTCGCTTTTCCCGGACGATTCAACCACGTGCGACACAGATTACCATAGATCGGTTCGCGTTGCCGCCGCTTTTGCGCCATCGGGGCGAGACATACCAGCACCGGATAAGGCAACGGTCGAGCGTATCGTGCGTGCACTGCCTAACACGAGCCCGGGATCGGACGGCATAACCGCCGCGATTATCAAGCGTGCGTGGTCTGTAACGGCAGACGAAATCCATTTGATGCTCACTAAGTGCATCGCGGAAGGTGTCTTCCCGGATGTTTGGAAGGCTGGGCGTCTCATCGTCTTGCCAAAAAATAACGGAAAGTCACCCACGGACCCTAAGGCATATCGGCCGATCACCTTGTTACCCGTTATGGGTAAAGTGCTTGAACGCCTGATCATTGCTTGCGCTCCTTGCCTCCATAACAGCATCTCAGAAAACCAGCATGGCTTTACTCTGGGAAGGTCAACTGTAACGGCGATCAATAGTTTGAATGAGATTGTAGACGCCAGTTTAGCGCCATACGTACAGGTGACCTTCCTTGATATATCTGGGGCATTCGATAATGCCTGGTGGCCTATCATTTTGCTAAAAGTAAAACAAGTGGGAGCTTCGCCTAACCTGTACCGCATTTTAGTTAGCTATTTTAGTAACCGTAGGGTCAGCTTTTACGCGGGTGACCAAGTGTACTCCAAGGCCAGCACAATGGGATGCCCTCAGGGCTCCGTGCTGGGGCCGACTTTGTGGAACTTGCTGTTGAATGATTTGCTATTAGTACCAAAACCCGAAGGAGTGCACTTGATCGCTTACGCGGATGACGTCACGGTCGTGATTGAGGCCACCTCACGGGCGGATATTGAGCGCAAGGCGGCAGGCATTCTGGAGGAGGTCTCGGGGTGGGGATCCCGGAACCGTCTGGGTTTCTCACCATCGAAGTCCTCCACAATGACCTATAAGGGCCGATTTAAGAGAGCGCCAATAATTAAATTCGAAGGGGCCTCTATCAGGTCCGTGACGCATGCCGTATTGCTGGGTGTCACTTTGGATGATGCAAGGTCCTTTCTAATGCATGCAGGTGCCATTGGCGAACGCGCTTCCAGCTGCTTTGGCAAGACGTCGCGGGTGTCCGCGACCAGATGGGGCGTAAGGTACCGGGCCCTAAAAGTTTTATATCAGGGGACCTATGTGGCGACAATCTCATATGCTGCGGCGGTCTGGTGCCATCGCTCTTCCGCCTTCGTGGTCCAAAGGGTGCTGCTGCGTACGCAGCGGCCAGCACTAACCCTGCTTACTAAGGCCTACAGATCATGCAGCACCGCGGCGTTACCCGTGCTCGCGGGCGTGCTGCCGGCAGATCTGGAGGTCCTTAGAGCGGGACGGATCGCTCAGCAGACAGTTCCACAAATGGCGCCCAGGGAGCGCCGGCAAATCAAGCGGTCAATACGGGAGGAAATCGTAGCATTGTGGCAGGAACGATGGGACGCTAGCACTAACGGTCGCGATTTGTTTAAGTTTTGCCCGGTAATCGCGGACAGGTTAAACGCCGACTGGATCGAGCCGGATTATGTGGTGTCGCAGATCCTCACCGGCCACGGTTGCTTTAAGTCACGACTACATAGCCTAAAATTAAAAGACTCCGCGCTTTGTCCTTGTGAAGAGGCTGACGAAACTAGGGACCATGTTTTATGGGAGTGCTCATTATACCGGGAGGAAAGACTGGAGATGCTTAACGGAATTATATACACTGAGATTGGCCCGATTTTCCATGCTGAATTAATTTCGTGTGAGTTCAATTTCAGGTGCCTACACAGGTTCGCACAATCCTGGCACCAGAAGAGGTGTCAGATGGACGACGACTAGCAGCGACGCACGAAGAGGACGAGGAAAGCGACGCCGAGTACCGTCAAGTGGTGTTGAGCCCTATTTAGGGGGCGTCGCTAAGTAGATAGACAGCCAGCCCAGAAAGGGAAAGTGGCTGGGACATTAAAGAAAATATTTGTAGGGGTATGAAGACCGCGCGGTGCGTTTAGCCTAAACCCCTTTGGGCCAGAGGCGAGTGCCGCGTAGGACCCCGCGATTCGGTCCGTACGCCGCAAGGCAGGCAGGACCATGGGAAGGTGGAGGGTATTGTCCCTATCTACTATCTAGCGAAACCACAGCCAAGGGAACGGGCTTGGGAAAATCAGCGGGGAAAGAAGACCCTGTTGAGCTTGACTCTAGTCTGGCATTGTAAGGAGACATGAGAGGTGTAGCATAAGTGGGAGACCGTTCGCGGCCGTCGCTGAAAAACCACTACTTTCATTGTTTCATTACTTACTCGGTTGGGCGGAAGCGGTGTGCGGTCGATTATATCGGCACGCGCACGGTGTTTCGTTCCAAGCGTGCAGAGTGGTGACGTGGCGGCAACGCTCGTCACCGTACAACTCCCGCGTGATCCGGTTCGAGGACACTGCCAGGCGGGGAGTTTGACTGGGGCGGTACATCTGTCAAAGAATAACGCAGGTGTCCTAAGGCCAGCTCAGCGAGGACAGAAACCTCGCGTGGAGCAAAAGGGCAAAAGCTGGCTTGATCCAGATGTTCAGTACGCATAGGGACTGCGAAAGCGCGGCCTATCGATCCTTTAGTACTAAAGAGTTTTTAGCAAGAGGTGCCAGAAAAGTTACCACAGGGATAACTGGCTTGTGGCAGCCAAGCGTTCATAGCGACGTTGCTTTTTGATCCTTCGATGTCGGCTCTTCCTATCATTGCGAAGCAAAATTCGCCAAGCGTTGGATTGTTCACCCATCAAAAGGGAACGTGAGCTGGGTTTAGACCGTCGTGAGACAGGTTAGTTTTACCCTACTGATGGCTTGTCGTTGCGATAGTAATACTGCTCAGTACGAGAGGAACCGCAGTTTCGGACATTTGGTTCATGCACTCGGCCGAGCGGCCGGTGGTGCGAAGCTACCATCCGCGGGATTATGCCTGAACGCCTCTAAGGCCGAAGCCAGCCTAGCCGAATCCGGCAAGGATATGCTCACTGTGGAGCCCCGAGAGTCGGGAGGCTCTAAACGATGTGACTTTACTAGTCGCGCTTCGCTCCGCGAGGCGTGACGTCTGCGCCCATTCGGATCACGGAGATCGGTGCGGTCGGTTTAACGCGTGCGCCACGGCTCCGTCTGGTCCGGATCTACCTCAGTTCGATGTCGGGGCTCGGAATAGTCTGCAGACGACTTACGTTCCTGGCGGGGTGTTGTGCTCGGTAGAGCAGCGTCGTGCTGCGATCTGTTGAGACTCAGCCCTACGCCAGGTGATTCGTCCGAGGACGATGTGCGATTATTATTATACTACGTTATAATTTTATCTTTTTTCCAATTTTGTTTACGTGGCGGGGTTATTTTGTTAGATTTGGTTATTTCTTTTTATTTATTAAAAAAAAATAATTTTAATTTTTGTTCAAATTTTCTTTGCGTATCTTGTTTTTTTTTGTAGTAAGTTTGGATACTGTGTAAAACATACTGTGGTCTTTCAAATTTTTTCTTTGCACCGTCTGGTTTTTTCTCCATAGTTTGGAAATGTTAGCACTGTTTGATTTTATGTGTATAAACTCTATACACTGTCTTATTTTTGTACAAAATATCCTTACTTGGACAGGTTTTTTCTAATAAATGTTAGCTCTTTGGCTTTAGTGTCTTATTATTTTTGGTCTAATTTTTTTTTTTCATAAATTTTGGGTGTATTCGATATTTATAATCTGGATACGTGTAAAATATTCAGTATTTTCATATATTTTTTTCAGTACTTTATCAATTTTATCATAAATGTTGGCTCTAGTCTACTTATATTGTCTAAACTCGCGCAAAAATCTCAGCTTTTCATTTATTTTCTCGGTATTTTATCATAATTTTTCGCAAAAATTTCTCGTTTTTTTATGTTTTCTATTTTTTCTTTATTTTATGTAGATTTTTTCTTCTTAAATTGGTCGCTATATATCTCTATTCCCTATAATTTAGTCAAAAATCGTCGCTTCAATTTTTTGTTCGGCTTTATAAGCACTATACAGAGGGAAAGGTTTTTTTCACTTGCGCGGCTGGTTTTAGCTATAAAATTTTCATTTTCTTTTTCCGCAGTTTTTTTGGGTGGCGGGGGGGCCATGTGCACTAAATATGCGTATATTTTAGATGTAGGTTACATATTTAATTGAAAGATAGTAATTTAGTTGCATTTGCAGGATTAAGTACGGGCCGGCTGCGTGGTACGATGCTGCCTTCTCAACGCTTCGCACTCTACCTGAGCACACAACGCACACAATATCTACTGTTCACATGTCAAATGTAGGTATAAATATCATGTTAATATTATAAAGCTTGAAACAATACACAAACGCTAGTCATTCAACTAACTACTACGATGAAACAATACTCGAGCGACAAAACATAAGACAATCGCGCGCTCAATTTTGTTAGTTTCATCGCGCACAGTTAAGCTGTAAAAGACCTAACCAAGTATTGACGCACGCTGACAATATTTCACACATATCAACCACTACACGATTGTTGATGATGTCAATCTATGTTTTTTGTTATTTAAATATTATGTAAATGCAAAGAAATGTACTAAAATGGAAATATTACTATTTAATATTTCCATTTTTGTACATTTCTTCCAGGAAAGGCTTTCCTTTCAGATGTAATTTGAGTAGAGTCAAAATACGTTAGTGATATAATTATCACGTCGTTATAATAGTATTATATCGATTAACTAGCTAACTCTGCGAACTTTGTTCCGCTTTAGAGGCAATAAATGAGAAAATTGATGTCTAATTTATCTAATTATACTATAAATAATATTACAAAAGCGAAAGTTTGTGTGTGTGAGTGTGTGTATGTATGTATGTATGTATGTTTGTTACTTCTTCACGGTTAAATGGATGAACCGATTAACTTGAAATTTGTATGAAGATAGCTCAGACTCTGGAATAACACATAGGCTACTTTTTATTCTAATAAATGAAACAATTTCTGTAAAAATTGCAATAAATCAAAAAAATATGACAGTTCAGAAATTTGACAATTGTCATTTTGACGTATTCAATTTTCATATTTTTTGTTGAAAAATTTGACATACTCTATTTAAACATACAAATGTGTATATTTTGCATAGGGTGTGTAATTGTTAATTGTAGTTCGAGTTAGTTTCTCTCCCTGCAAGGTTGTCTGGAAGAGATCGCTTTAGCGATAAGACCGCCAATTGTTACACTTATGTCGTGATTTTGTGTTATAATAGTTTTAACTTTTCTGTATGTTTGTTGTGTTTCAATAATGAGTTTTCTATTCTATTCTATAGTGTTCAGCAAAGTATTGTCTAATCTCAACAAAGCATAATAATATTATTAAGCTATTTATTGTATCTTTAAGGTTTGCGATTTTTTTTTCGAAAGAACTTTGCAGCGGATAATACCGCAGTTATTAATAAAGTAATTTTATATTCTCTACAAAAAAATATTACTGGCTCAAATCCTGTAATAATTTTATTTTAAAGTGAAATTAGTAAGTAGCTCAAATCCCGTCATAATATAACAAGTCTAAATAACGAGCTGAAATACTGTTGAATAAATAAAAATAAAATAAATAATTGGAGTTTATACTCCAACAGAACAGGTTACCCTACTTACACTGTCAGAGATTGAAATTTCTATATATATATATATATATATATATATATATATATATATATATAGAAAAAATATCATTGACAGCTGTCACATTTTTTTATTTTTTATTCATAAACAGATAATAATTAGCTACTTCAATAAGTTTCAGGAATGTTTACTTCGAGCCAGTCACTCGTGCTACACTGCGATTGGCTGCAGCCTGAATGAAGAAAGGAACGAGAGAACTGACAACCACAGAATTAATTAGTGCATGTGAGTAGTAATTATTTATTTTTTTATATTTTTGACATTTAAAACGATGCACCACCAAAAGTGGTGAGCAACAGTCCCATTTCTTTTTTTTTTTTATCTCATAAAAAAACTTTTCTACCCATTCGGTTTTTAATTTTTATGAAAAAAAATACTTGATAAAAAATAAAAAAAAAACATGTGCCAAACTTAAGAATATTATTGGCACAACGATTTTTTTAAATATCACCAAAAATTCCAAATCCCACTATTTATATATTATTTTATTTGCCATGTATGTGTGTATGTGTTTTTTTTCATCATCTCTTTATCGCAATAATTTCCCTGGCGCATTGTGATATGAGCTTGGTCACATTTTACTAATAATCTATGAGCGAAAAGCTTTCAAATGAGCCCAAACACGATATATTTAGTGCAATACAGTAATGTGGAATAATATAATCCCGTATTTATTATGAAACAGCCCCCGCCTACGCCGCCGCTGCTGGCGCTGCGCGCGCTACATAAATAAATAAACAAACAGCGCCCTCTACATAATTATAATATACTGTTTAATAGCAATGGCCCAACGCAATATGTTTATCTAAAGATATTATTAATTTAATAAATATTATAATAATTTATTAATAATCTCTCTAAATAAAAAATGTACCTTCCACTTGCATAGTACTTCACCGTCACCAATTTGTCATAAAGTTTTTTTTTTTTTTTTTTTTTAATTTAAAATTATAATAAATTATTTTTTGTCATTATTAAAAAAAAAAACATTTTTTTTAAAATTATTATTATTATTAATTTTTATTTAGCATTGTTATATTAATAACAAATTTACAATACTCATTACATTTAATTCATGTATTTTTGTTAACCCCCCCCCCCCCCCCCCCTTTTTTAAATTGCACTTTTCTCAGAACTGCACCGTGACGTCACCACGATCACAATTTACCTGAAATATATTCGCGCAGAGGATTCAAACGAGCCCAAACACGGTATATTTAGTGCATAACGTTAAATAGGTGTGACATAATCCCGTATTAATTGAAAAGTAGCCCCCGCCGCGACACGTACAAAAAATGCAAATAGCACGCGACCGCCCACTCGCTCGCCGCGTATTAATCATCATTCTAAAAATAAACACGTGGACGCTGATGCCACTTTATTATGTAAAATGCAATCATGACGTCGGGCTGAAATACGATATTTTGTTTTTTATTGAAAAATTACCCGGCACCCTGGACACCTTTTGTGTGTGTTTAAAGCATTTAGCTCACGGGTCCGTTGACAAATTTTCAGGTTGTTTTTTTTTTTTTTATAAATTATAATACTGTTTATGTCTAGAAGTGCATAATATTTTTATGCACTTAATTAACCCTTTCCCGAAATTTAACAAATGTTAACACTGCAATACTATATTATGCCATGAAAAAGTACAATTTTGATGGTTTTTTTTTTTTTTGCCTTTTTAATTAATGCATTGATTTGTCCTATTTTAATTAATGCATTGATTTAAAACCCTCTCCTTTTTGATAAGAATTGGTGGTGCATCGGTAATTAAATATGATTATTTAATTCATTGTTTATGCATTTATTACAAAATTTGATTGTATTTTGTACTGTTTAAGAAGTTATTAGGTGTGTTATTGTTTTTATCTATTAATTAACGTATTATTTAGGGAATTTTGGTGTATTTAACCCTCTAATAGCCATGCATTTGGGGTCTGTTTTGTTTTTGCGATTTTTCGTTTGTTTTTGTTGTTTTTATTGATTTATTGATTAGCTAATTGACTAATTAGACCCCCATCACCCCCGCAATAGGGTTGGCACTCCTGTAAAGGGTGGTTTTGATGGAAAAAAGTGAAAAAATGAAAGTTTTTGGTCATTTTTTCAGTGTTTTTGCTGGTTTTTTGTATTGTTTCGTGATTTATACGATGTAGAGCTGCCTCTGAGCCATGTAGAGACCACCGCCGGCGAGTTTAACTCGTATAAATTTTGGACAGCGACAAATTCCGTCTGAGTTCACTCGTTTTTAAGGCGAAATTCAACGTTAAACAGCCGCTGTTTGGCGTGGAAATCGACTCTACAACGATGCGAGCTCAGCAGTTGGGCAAAATTCACAAGGGCGTGCGACGTATTTCGATGTCTAAACACTGTATTTATGTGTTTTGTGTAGCTGGCAGTCGTGTTTCGGCCGTTTCAGGGTTAAAAATATTAATATTTTGACTGTAAACGTAAGCGAAACGCGCGCAAAGTGGCGTACACACAACAGTGCGATGAAGCAAATGTAGAGTACAGTTGAATGTTATGTGTGTTAACGTGTTTTTAACTTTGTTTAATAATGTGTGTGACCACATAACAAGAATAAACCAAGTAGTTTATTGACAACTCGTAAACGTAGCGCGCGCCTTGCTGTGACTCCGTGTTGGTCGATGGATTGGTGCCTTGTCGTTTAACGACGACCCATTGCACAGTCTCACATCGACCAACAAGGGTCCTATTCAGACAATTCTCACACAATAGTGATGCGATTTCGACGATAAGGACCCGATCACTGTTACCGTGTATCGTATTTGATATTATCAAAGTCGGTCCACACCCGTGCTCTAGCTAGCGCGCGGTGGGATGCGCAGATACATGGTTTTTGACTCTCGAAATTCCGGGCGGAATCGCGAGAGTTTTACCGAACAACGAGCCTATCATAAACAACGTGAATAACACACGTGTCTTGGTGGCGAACGTTCAATGTGGGATTTTTAACAATCTTCCCCTGGAAAAAACTATAAACAACAAACTCACATTCTTGTGTCAGTGGGTTGTTTTAGTTTCTATACACACAAAAAAATCGCTAAAGTCACCGTCTGTCGACAACGCTCTCTAATAAACGTTGTCGTCGGCGTACGTGCGCTTATAGATTTCTTGTAATATAGAAATTTAAAACACACAACACACTGTGCAAGCTCCCTGGTTGATCCTGCCAGTAGTTATATGCTTGTCTCAAAGATTAAGCCATGCATGTCTCAGTGCAAGCCGTATTAAGGCGATACCGCGAATGGCTCAATATATCAGTTTTGGTTCCTTAGATCTTACTCAGTTACTTGGATAACTGTGGTAATTCTAGAGCTAATACATGCAATTAGAACTCTGACCAGTGATGGGACGAGTGCTTTTATTAGATCAAAACCAATCGACGGAGGGCCTCGCGTCCGATGTCGTTACTTTTGATGAATCTGGATAACTTTTGCCGATCGCACGGTCTCGTACCGGCGACGTATCTTTCAAATGTCTGCCTTATCAACTTTCGATGGTAGTTTCTGCGACTACCATGGTTGTCACGGGTAACGGGGAATCAGGGTTCGATTCCGGAGAGGGAGCCTGAGAAACGGCTACCACATCCAAGGAAGGCAGCAGGCGCGCAAATTACCCACTCCCGGCACGGGGAGGTAGTGACGAAAAATAACGATACGGGACTCTTACGAGGCCTCGTAATCGGAATGAGTACACTTTAAATATTTTAACGAGGAACAATTGGAGGGCAAGTCTGGTGCCAGCAGCCGCGGTAATTCCAGCTCCAATAGCGTATACTAAAATTGTTGCGGTTAAAAAGCTCGTAGTTGCATTTGTGCGCCGCGCTGTCGGTGCACCGCATCCGCGGTGATACTGACACGTTTGCGGAGCATATCGTCGGTGAGCCGGCGGTAACACGCCGGTTCAATATCAAAATCCTATCGCGGTGCTCTTCAGTGAGTGTCGAGGTGGGCCGACAATTTTACTTTGAACAAATTAGAGTGCTCAAAGCGGGCTCAAAATGCTGCTTGAATATTTCGTGCATGGAATAATAGAATATGATCTCGGTTCTATTTTGTTGGTTTTCAGAACTCCGAGGTAATGATTAATAGGGATAACTGGGGGCATTCGTATTGCGACGTTAGAGGTGAAATTCTTGGATCGTCGCAAGACGAACATCAGCGAAAGCATTTGCCAAAGGTGTTTTCATCAATCAAGAACGAAAGTTAGAGGTTCGAAGGCGATTAGATACCGCCCTAGTTCTAACCGTAAATATGTCATCTAGCGATCCGCCGACGTTACTACAATGGCTCGGCGGGCAGCTTCCGGGAAACCAAAGATTTTGGACTCCGGGGGGAGTATGGTTGCAAAGCTGAAACTTAAAGGAATTGACGGAAGGGCACCACCAGGAGTGGAGCCTGCGGCTTAATTTGACTCAACACGGGAAATCTCACCAGGCCCGGACACCGGAAGGATTGACAGATTAACAGCTCTTTCTTGATTCGGTGGGTGGTGGTGCATGGCCGTTCTTAGTTGGTGGAGCGATTTGTCTGGTTAATTCCGGTAACGAACGAGACTCTAGCCTGCTAAATAGGCGTCGTCATTTCGGTGTGTGTGATTTCGGTCGCGCAACTCACTGGCGACGTATTAAAATTCTTCTTAGAGGGACCGGCGGCTTCGAGCCGCACGAGATTGAGCAATAACAGGTCTGTGATGCCCTTAGATGTCCTGGGCCGCACGCGCGCTACACTGAAGGAATCAACATGTTCTCCCTGGCCTAGAGGCCCGGGCAACCCGTTGAAACTCCTTCGTGCTGGGGATTGGGGTTTGCAATTATCCCCCATAAACGAGGAATTCCTAGTAAGCGCGAGTCATAAGCTCGCGTTGATTACGTCCCTGCCCTTTGTACACACCGCCCGTCGCTACTACCGATTGAATGATTTAGTGAGGTCTTCGGACTGACACGCGGTGGCTTCACGGCCGTCGGCGTCGCTGGGAAGTTGACCAAACTTGATCATTTAGAGGAAGTAAAAGTCGTAACAAGGTTTCCGTAGGGGAACCTGCGGAAGGATCATTAACGTATTTGATTATAATTTTGTTTTTAATTATAATCCAAATCCAAAGTTAATCATCACATTCCAAGAATGAGATGGATATATGCGCGTGCGTGTGTCTCCACTCGTTTGCGTCGCGTTTGGCAGCACTATAATATGACGAATGGAAATCCACATTCTGAATATTGTGTCTAGCGTGTTCGTTAATTTGTCATCCATGGTTTAGAATGAGGTATTATCGTTCTAAGATATTTTTTTTTTTTTTTTTTATCCAGAGTAATATTTTTTTACACAAAAAAACTATTACCCTGGACGGTGGATCACTTGGCTCGCGGGTCGATGAAGAACGCAGTTAACTGCGCGTCATAGTGTGAACTGCAGGACACATTTGAACATCGACATTTCGAACGCACATTGCGGTCCATGGAGACACATCCAGGACCACTCCTGTCTGAGGGCCGGCTGCATAATAACAAAACCACACTGCGTGTAAACGCATTTGGCGTCTCTAAAGGTTAGTGTATCTTGTGTATGCTTTATATCTTTGGTACGTTTAAAAATAATCAAAAAAACTGCACTCGTACAATTAAACTTGATACAGTGTGGTGACGATTTGTAAAAAGGGTTGTCATCACTAGTGTATTTTGTTTTACGTGTACATGTGTGTCGAGTAGGCGGACTCGACGTCCGAAGGGCGTTGTGACGCCGTGTGAATTGTTTTTCTGAACAGTTTACGCGACGTTACTGCGCCGACGGATATCGTGTCTGCCTCCATTTATAACGTTGGCCTCAGATCAGGGAGGATTACCCGCCGAATTTAAGCATATTAGTAAGCGGAGGAAAAGAAACTAACCAGGATTTCCTTAGTAGCGGCGAGCGAACAGGAATAAGCCCAGCACTGAATCCCGCCGTTGTTTCGGCGGCGGGAGATGTGGTGTTCGGGAGGTTCCGCTTTCTCGTCGTTGTCTTCTCCTGTCCAAGTTCGTCTTGAACGGGGCCGTTTTCCCGTAGAGGGTGCCAGGCCCGTAGCGACGGAGGACGGCGGCGAGAGGGACTCTCCTCAGAGTCGGGTTGCTTGAGAGTGCAGCCCTAAGTGGGTGGTAAACTCCATCTAAGGCTAAATACTACCGCGAGACCGATAGCGAACAAGTACCGTGAGGGAAAGTTGAAAAGAACTTTGAAGAGAGAGTTCAACAGTACGTGAAACCGTCCAGGGGTAAACCTGCGAAACTCGAATGAACGAACGGAGAGATTCATCGTCATTCCGCGGCGCACGTGCGTTGATTCGATGTCCTCGGCCTCGGTCGGCGGGCACGTGTCGCGCACGTAGCGTCCGTGGACGGCGTGCACTTCTCTCTTAGTAATACATCGCGACCCGTTCGATGTCGGTCTAAGTGCCCTCCGGGAGTCTTCGCTTCCTTGTGTTGTGTAGACCGCGAGGTGTCACCGACCGGCCGTCGGACGGTAGTTTTCACGAAACGCGCACGCGCTCGTCGCGTCCGGCCCGACGCAAGGCAACGTCGTATCCCCCCTCCTGCCCGAGTGCGGAAGGGGGTGCGGCGCGCCTGTCGTCGCAGCCGTGCTGTCTCGGACTGTGCGCGTCTCTGTCTGCGATGATTCCGTTTCGGGCACTCGCAGGACCCGTCTTGAAACACGGACCAAGGAGTCTAGCATGTGTGCGAGTCATTGAGATCTCGTAAACTGAAAGGCGCAACGAAAGTGAAGGTGGTCGCTCGTCGACCGCTCAGGGAGGATGGCGTACGGATCTCGATCCCTCGCTCGCACTCCCGAGGCGTCTCGTTTCCAATCTGCGAATGCAGGCGCGCTCTGAGCACAGATGCTGGGACCCGAAAGATGGTGAACTATGCCTGGTCAGGTCGAAGTCAGGGGAAACCCTGATGGAGGACCGTAGCGATTCTGACGTGCAAATCGATCGTCGGAACTGGGTATAGGGGCGAAAGACTAATCGAACCATCTAGTAGCTGGTTCCGTCCGAAGTTTCCCTCAGGATAGCTGGCGTCGAATTGAACAGTCTCATCCGGTAAAGCGAATGATTAGAGGCATTGGGGCCGAAACGACTTCAACCTATTCTCAAACTTTAAATGGGTGAGAACTCCGGCTTACTCGAATGATGAAGCCGGAGATCTGATGACGGTGCCAAGTGGGCCAATTTTGGTAAGCAGAACTGGCGCTGTGGGATGAACCAAACGTAGTGTTAAGGCGCCTAAAAAACGCTCATGGGACACCATGAAAGGCGTTGGTCGCTCAT